>JAFBJW010000091.1:1612118-1655569 GCA_016785235.1 Pseudorhombus dupliciocellatus | reverse complement strand
TTATACGGCGAGAAGGTACCAGTGACTCGTTGTGGATGGAAAGCCAAGAATTCTCCACTCGAAAGAGTTAAAGTGAGAGTTACCACATCGAGCAAAAATCACTGTCTTTCCGTATTCCACCCCAGGTTTTAGAGGCCTCCCTAGGAGTAATAAACCTGGTTCAAATTTATTATTTTTGATTCTTTAATCTGGAGTCATTTTTCTACTGTATGATGAGAAGGTACCGGTGACTTGAAGTGGAAGGAGAGCCAAGAATTCTCCGCTCAAAAGAGCGCTTTTGAGCCTAAGTGAGAATTACCACTTTAAGCAAAAATCACTGTCTCATCATACTCCGGCCCCAGGTTTTAGTGACCTCCCTAGGAGTACAAACCTGGTCCAATCCAACTCTTTTTAATACTTAGTGTTACTAGAACAACCTAAATTAATAATAGCCCATAAGAGTTTTATTTTCAAACTTTTTATCTATTACTTTTTGAATCATATCCTTTTAGAAATCATATATTTTTAATCCAACCCTTGCCTAAATCAGATTGAAATGGAAGGGAAAAAGATTCTGATATTTTTGATTTTTACTCTTTATGAGATTTTTATTATCAGAGCCTTGATTTTTTGGGATTGAAACTCAAAGCTTCTGGATTGTTTACGGAGCTGTTGAGTGATTGATTTCTTTACAATCCTTGTTATCAGAGCCTTGATTTTTTGGGATTGAAACTCAAAGCTTCTGGACTGTTTACGGAGCTATTGAGTGAAAGATTTCTTTACAATCTTTTAATCAATTTTTCATTAGAATTGTAACCTTTGCTTTGCTCAGCTACAAATAAAATTACCCAAATCTGAATTTAAAGAGAAGTTGTGGATAAAAGTTATTATCCAGAGGATAAAGAAGAAGAACGAAAGATCCAGGACTAGAGCTTCACAACATCATCGACCGGTTCTACAAGGTTGCTTAGGCATCGAGAGACGAGACGAACGTATCCCTTGGGACCCGCCCGGGTCACTAAACATCACCTAGCTGTTACCAAGTGCACTGATCCGAGAGGAGAGCTGCCGTTAACGGACGTGGCGGCCAGGGCTTCCGACACTTGGTTACTCATCGGGAGTCCGAGCCGAGGCAGAGGGGATAGACGTCCGGATGAAGGCAGTGAGAGGCTAGGCGAGTCTCCTCACCCCCAGCTTAAACGGTTCTCGCCACCAGGGGTCGGTAGAGTCAACAACATTCGACTCTGAGAACGTAACCCTATTTAAATAGGAGAGCTGGCCCGTGTACGTCATCGGGTCAACCGATGGCTTAAAGGCACGGGGTTATTGAAAAATAACAGAAAAAGGGATCTAACAGTTGCAAACAACAAGTCTCTGAAGATCCCGCCTGAAAGACAGGACAAGATGGTATTTGCAAAGACAGAAATATTTTTTGGTTTCTAACTGACAACCTTGTAAAGTAGCTGCATAAACTGCCTCACATTTTACAACCTGTACAGCATTGGAACAGGTTGCGATGGAAGGGGGGGGGGGAGGGGGGGGGGGGGGGGGGGGGGGGGGGGGGGGGGGGGTAGGAAATCCATCTCCACACTGATCGCTAGCTTTCCCAAATGGGTGGCAGTAACCTAAAGCATACACGATTTGTGGTTAATGGGCTAGCAGATTTAGGTCCACTATTCCTTTTTAAAGAACTGAGCGATGAGCCGCAGCAGCAGCGCTCCCCCCTTCCCCAGTGACGCCACCTTCTCTGACCTTCTGAAATCCACCGCTCTGCCAGAGAAAAGCAAACACCTCATTTATCTGGTGGCCGATGCAAAGAGCAGATGCCACGGGAGGCCGCGGAGAGCCGCTGGTCAGATCCATCGCCGTGACAAGATTAGCAGCCTGAGGTTCGGGGAGGGAAAAAAAGCATTAGCCACTTGGTCATATAACGCTGCTTGATGGCACACGGGTGGGCAGTTTAAACAAAGCTCAGCCCCGACATAAAACCAGCCAGGTCAGGGGACGCGTAACACTGAGTGATCGAGAGTGAGCTCCATCTGAAAGACAAAGAAATTTATGAATGGCACTTACATTGAAAAAGAATTCTTTGTTTATAATGCTAATTTCATCCTTTTAATCCAGCAGCGTGTTTGCAGAAGGAAATGCAGCCAATCCAAGCCGTTTGTAGTGATGCATAAGAAATGTTGCTGTGCCTGCCGCCGTTTGGGGCCGATGTGCTGGCATATGTCCGTCGCTGTACGGTCTCAGATCCTGATTAACGATGAGCGGCGCAATCAAGAAGCAAACGATTGTGGATTCGGCTTCAACCTGCGAGAGGTCAAACGTGGCGTTGATGAGTTGCATTCAGAGACGCGCGGCAGGAGCAACCAGGCAGGGGGAGGGTGACCGATTGAAACATAAGGATGTCTGTGGCACCATAACTACACACAAGCACATCCTCTCGAGACTCAGGTCAGTTGCAAGAATCTTCAGGATTGATCCAGTGTGATTCTCCACCGGCCTCTTTAAATCCACTCCAGATTGCTCTCCTACGACCTCAGCGAACTCAATGTAACTGTAGCTTTAACTGAAAACGTTTTCCTAATAAATCACATGGGAACTTTTAAAATCCGTGCGTGCTACGGTGGGGAGTCTTTCTTTCTCCTCTCCCTCTGAGAACACCTGAGGCCCGCCCAGTTGGACTGCTAATGGCTCGGCAGTAAATCACATCACGCGTCGTAGCGCTGACTCGCTATTTGGACCGAGTGCATCTTGGGCTGCCACGGCCAAGACACACACACACCGAGGTGAGTGCCAAAACATCCACTCCACAGCTTCAGACAGCTTTGACCCTTTTGGAAAAGCTCAGGGAGGCAGCTAATGGCCGCTCGGACATTTCTCCTCCACTGCTGAGCCAAGTGGTTTGACACGAAGGAGAGAGGAGGGACGGAAGAGAAGGGATAACCTCAGCTTTGGAGTTTCTCCCCCTGATCCCCCCCTCTGTCAAAACAATGAAGGTCACACTAAGATGAGGCCCAATTAGGACTCGTGCTCAAACGCCTGAGGTGTCGGCTGCTCTGACCGCTTTCGGAAATCCTTCAGCTTTTCTGTGTTTGGTGTTTGTGAAGGATGGGTTTTTTTGGGCGGTGGGGGAGCATCTGCACGACAAAATTAGCAAGCACGTGGGCAGTCATGCGTTATGAGAGCACAGCTTACGTTAACGTAAGGAAAGCGACAAGAGCCACCTGACAACAACAATGCCTTCAAAAAAACACGCTGCTCTGCTTCCCCTGCCGCCGTCTCCTAATCAGATAAGAAGAGTTGGAGTAAAACAACAGTTTGTTCACGACTGCAAGCACAATAACGCACAGTCCTCGGTGCAGCTGGAGTCACCGCTCCGCCGGGACAGACAGTGGTCAGTGATCAACAGCTCAGCCAGCAGTCCGGGCCAGAGACAGATCCATCACTGACAGCAGTCCACAATCAATCTGAGCACAGAGCTGGACTCCTGGGAAACGGCGGCGCTCTTGGACAAACCTTTCTATCGCACACACCGAGAAGCGCATACATGCCAAGTCGCAGGCGTGCTCGGTCAGTGGAGGCGCCCTAGCAACAGCCCCAAGAGCAGGTGCCAAATTCATCAAAGTGCAAACCGCAGGGCTCCAGCCCTGCTGCACAAAGGGCAATTACCAGGACAGACAGACAATCTCTTTAATTACAGCTGAGGGGCGAAAGAGGAAGTGGACAGAGAAAGGACACAAGGGGAAGCATAGTATTTCAACGCAGTTTATCGAGACTACTGCAGTGCTGTTCCAAAGTCCTTAGCCTGTGTTATTTCTGGACTGCAGTGTGTGTAGTTCCTCTTGTCACACCAGGAAATGGCCACTCTGTCAAATATCTGGCAGGTGATAGTGTGGAAATTACTGTCAGAGTTCAGTTATGCCTCTTAAGGACCCCTGGAATACAGACATGATGTAAACTGTGCTGGTGCCGCCCTACCCCGGTAGGGGCAGGTGACATTCCAATTCTTTATGAGCTCACTAAGCAAAAAAAAAAAAAACATGCTGCCCCTGGATTAAGACACTGCTCTTGACAATTGGCTGGTTGAGTAGTTTTGATATAGAATATTTTATGTCCAGATTCTGATTTTCTCGACAGAAATATATCGAAATTCATGACTGGTGCTGCACTTCCTGCAGTAATACCCCCGCCCAGTTTGAAATCAGTTGTTTCGAAAATCAAATGACGGACAGGCAGAGAGGGAGAAATCAAAGAATCAGAGTCTGATAGGAGAAGTTGCTATAACTATACCTCTGCTTATCCCAGAGAGCCTGAGGGCGCCAAATTAGACACATCGAGCAATGAGAGGTTGGACGGATTGATAGATATCACTGTCACTCTGTCTCTCATCTGTCTGAATCTTTTGCTGACAGCTTCTTGAGTGGCCTCTGGTGAGCGTGATACTTTGTTGCTCTCAGTTAACGACTCATTCATGATGATGGCGTTCAATCGATCCATCACTTTGGTAAAGACATAAATATTATCTGTGAGAGTCTGTGCTACTGCCGTTCACAAATTTCTGCAGTGACCAGTGGTATAAGTATTCAATTGATTACGATGAAATATGAGGTTTTTCGGAAATTTTATAGATTGAATACTGATGACAGTTCACACATGCATTAATGTTCCCCTCAGGATTAATTCGAATAACTTAAGTGGCCTCTTGATTTTCACCGCACGCAAGTTGACATATATTATGTCCAAATCTTTGGTTTGTGACTAAACGTCAGCAAAATAACATTTGCTTTAAGATGGTAGATGAGAATTGAAAATATCAAAAGGCAGTATTACCATATTACCATAACAAAAAAATAAACATTGAGAAAAATATGATTTATAGTTCAGCGCCCACAGGGAGACAGACAGGAAGGAGGATTAGAGGGAACCAGTTTTTTCTGGCTGGTGTATGGAATAAAAAGCTCTTTATTTTTCCTGTAATGACAAAATACACTAACAACGAAGCTATTAATGCTGCAACAGTTTACAGAAGCTATACACCAAGGCATCGTGCACATAATGACCTCTGGGCATTAAGCACTTCTGTAGATTTCCCATATGAGGGAAAGTCAAACTTGGTCTTATGTTGTGTGACTTCAAGTTGTCAACCGATAGCAATAGCAGGAGAAAATACATCACAGACATGCAAACTCCCTAGAAAACCAAGGATAAAAGTCAAAAAGTCAGCCAGCGTGGATCGGCCCAACTTAGTTTCAAGGGATTGGAATAAAATTAATTATACTATTTTCCTCTTCTCTCCCATAAATCCCTTTGATTGGTTCCAGCAACCCCAGAGCTGGATCTCTGATTAGAGAGGACAGCTTTATAAGGATCATACTGGTGACCGGCTCCATAAATACACCCGCTGCGTCGACCACAGGCGGAGAGAGGCAGAGGAAGACATCTCTAATGATGGTTTATGTCCCTCTTCTTTGTTTCCTGCTTTTCTCACAACCTTCTTGACTGGAAATACACAATCAGATCCAGGGGGAGGCTGATCTAACTCTTCAAATTCAAATCCAACACTTGCACACTCGCGACAAAACGTCCCTCTCCTTTGGGAATGGATGCACACAAGAGTGGAAAACATTGGCCATCTGTAGGCCGCTTGAGCAGACTCTGTTTACCAGCTCATCCGAGTCTGACACATACATCCTGTACTGCGCTGATGCCAACATTACATTACTTAGTATCCTTCAGTGATGCAACCCCCTTTGTCTGGCGAGGATGGGACTGTCGAGTTTCTCTTAACCAGGAAAGAAAAACGACGAGGGAGACAAAAGAGACGACGCTTCAGGAGCTGTCCGGTGCTGAAAACACATAAACAGACAACAGGGAGCTTTACTTTTCCTGAGGATTAACTCACACAAGAAAACATTGGCCTGAGAGTTAAATAAACAGCGATCCAGTGTTTGCTGCCCCTTCCGGGCTGTTTCAGCAAATGAGCTATACGGACGCAATCTCATTCGCATGTACTGCCACTCCACCTGACTTCAACAAAGGAGGCATCGCGCTCAACTGGTGCCGAGACAAAGAAAAGGCCAGGAGAGGAGAAGAGGAGAGGAAGCTGTGTGCAAATTCCCCCTGTGACACCCCCTCCTACAATCACTGAAAGACACTTGACTGTGCCCCTGTCATTAATTCAACTGACAAAAACTGTTACCAGATGTCATTAATTATTTATGGTATTTAATAGGGAAAATGCTTTCTTTGAATAATACATTTGGTGGGAGAGGGGTGCAGCCCTAGGTTTGAGGAAGAAGGGGACTGTGTGAAGAGAAAGGGGACAGGGGTCTTTGATTAATATTCATGGGCTGCGTCTGGGGGGATTGTGCGTAAACTACCTTTTCCCTGGCTCTGTACCTCCGAGGCTTTGTTTGCTCCGCTACTGACCATGCTGGCCCAAATGCGCTGCTCATTTGCTTGGCTCTCGACGCGGTGGTGAGCTCAATAGCGGCCGATGCCAGACTATTATATTATTAGCTGAGGCAAAGCTAACAACGGCCCACTTAGGCTCGACTCCATCTGCTCTGTGGTGTCAAGTTGGGGGGGAGTGAAAGGATGCGAGGCTGTCAATCAAGCGGATTGACGTTTGCCAGCGAGCGGAGGTACAGCCTTCATTAAGCCGATGAAACGACCCCGCCACGGAGGGAATGGAGGTGCCAAATGGATCACAGCCTAAATTATGATTTATGGTCACATGGGCGAGCATAGGTGCGCCGCTGCCACACACAAACTGACGGTAATCTGACAAGAGGAGCCACACTCTCCTCCATCACTTACACAAACAGAATTGAATATGTGTATAGGCTGCTGCGAGGCTTTGCACTGCTTAATTGGATCAGGGTTTCTAAGTCTGTAAATTAGCCTCTCGCTGCAGGAGTCCGCCAGTATCCCTCCCACCCTGCTAACACCACTGCCAAACACCATACATCCATTTGACATATGCCGTCAGCCAATAGCTTTCAACTTTCAGCAATACCATAAAATCATTATATTGAATATGTTTTTTTCCCCAACTGTAAAATCAGCCATTAGCCCCGGCAGGATCAGGACTGACTCACAAAACCAACTTTTCCTCCGACTGTAGCTGGAGGCCCTCAACAGTCAAACCTAAGCTCATCGACGCTCCGTGCAGCTGCTTTGCTCATGTGCATCGTTTCATGCGGTGCCAAGGCAGCTTTGTTTGTCTTAAGCATGGCAGAAGGGTTCATTGTAGGAATATTAATGTTCGACATTTGCACAATCTCTGTAAATATCCAGTTACCCCATTCACTTGCTTGGACACTACTCAAGTGCAAAATTGAATTCTCGCCCATTCAAGTCCTCGGCTACAAGTGTCTGCGCTAAGCTGAGCGCAGCCAGGCAGAAAAAACACACTATTGAAATATGTGACAAGACCTTCTCCTCATGCAAAGAGCAGATAATGCTGTGAAAATTTCTCCCAGCGTGTTAGCACCTTAACACCATCTCTGGCTCGCCCCCTCTCCTTTCTTTCATTTTCCCCAGTACTCCCGAGGTGTGATGACAACAGTTCTGAGCTGTGTTTGGCTCATGACCGCAGTTGGAGCGGAGCCACTAAGACGCAATAGACCTCTCTCTGAGGGAATATTGTGAATCCGCCGTAATGCCTCATCAGACAGAAAATTTATAAAAATGGGGGCAGTGAACTGGCAATGCCAGAGAAGAAAACACTTCTACTGAGAACAATGGCGTTAACAGCCGAGCCAGTGATCCAGTGCAAGAGTGATGGAGTCCAAACAGAGCGAGGGGACAAGAGGAGGACGGAGAGACAAAAACAGACACCTGATACAATATGCAAGAGAGTGCAAGAGGCAGTAAGAAGGAGTGAAAGGCAGCAGAAGGACTGAAAGAGCAGTTTAATGTGGAGCCAGGTCCTATTAGTGCAACCGGAGCTGATGCCGATAGTTCACTGAGTGAGTTCAGGAACAGGCAGCTAACAGACACGCAGGAGCAAACATACATGTACCACGGCCTGCACACAGCTGCTCAACCGATGAGAGGGGAACACTTGCATCCTAGGTAAGGCAGGGATTGTCTGTCTGCAGGTATCAAGTATGACCCAGGACATTAAGAGGCAGTTTGCCAACAAACACAGAAGCACAGGGATGGGAATAGGGATGGACACAATATCAATGAAAAGGAGTGCAGGGTCAGTGCTGCCCAGGAGTGCCTGTGGACACTGGAGGTAAACTGTCTGAGTGACTGTGTGTGCTATGCCTTTGTATGTGCAAACAAAAGAGACACGCTGGAAATAAAGACTGAATGAGAGGCAAACAGAGCCAGAGCGCAAGAGGGGGAGACAAGTAACCATTTCACAAACTGCTTGGTTGAATCTCTGCTTAATTTCCCAAGGGGTCATGAGCAACTCTGCTCCCACTCCCACTGCCATTCTCCTCCTGACACACAGCCATGCAGCTGCACTATGAAGACAAAAAAAATAAGCCCAGTGTACTTTCCATCCTCTTCCACTCTCAACAGCATCCTGCACTGTGAGGTATACAGCAGCCATGTTGCAGTAAACAACTGTGGCACCCCGCCACACTGCACGCACCAGCCTCACTTTTGATCAGCTTGGAGACTTGAGGTGCTGCCACGTAACAGCAGAAGTTCCCTCCACCAGAAACGACAGCGTGTGCGAGTGCCATCTAAAGATAATGTCTGGGGTCTCCCAGCTGTGACCAGCTGACAGCGCTGACAGCCCGGGGCTCCTCTGCCTATTGGCTTTCACCAAACCCAACAGCTCCCGCTCTCCCTGTTTCTGGCTGACCTGCAGGCGTACAGGGGCTGGAGCGGTCACCAGCGGTGGACTGACGGATACACTGTTAACTTTTGTTGTGTTTTTATTCTTAAATACCCCAAAATCTACAGACGCCTGTACATTCTTCCTTTTTCTATTACATTGCAAATATATTTTTTTTAATTCCCTTGTCTACCTCATTCTGACTTGCCTGCTGCTGTAGCAACAGAATTCCCCCGGGTCTGTGCATCAATAAAGTTGTATTGTATCTCGAATGGTAGTATAAGAATAAAGCATGATGCCAAATGTAATTCACAGTAATTTACTGTATCTTTTAAATTGCTATGAAATTAGTGGTAGTGCTACTGTAAATAGCCTCTCATGGATAAAACAAAGGGGGATTGTTCTGTGCTACATGTATGACAGCAGTTGGACTAATGGGCAGGACAATGGGAAACCCGGTCTATAAAATAACTTTATTTGCAGGTTGAGGCACGGAAATATTGTCAAGTATCGAAAAGACAATGTAAAGATTTTTTTTGAAAGTATATTATAATATAAAAATATTTCACATAGCATTAATGATATCAGTTTAAAGGTCTTTTACAACCAATCCATAATGCTCTTACAAGGTAAGTCTTTTCAAAGCCACACTGAACAATGCTGACATCCTCAGCCCCAGATGATCACCGACTGTGCCCAACAAAATCTGTCAAACACCTTTTTCCATGCGCGTGGGAGTAAAACTAACAACCATTTGACTTTAAATGCTTCTTCCACAGAGGGATGCCACAAGAAAGCATGCGCAAAACAACTCGCCTTCACCTTTCGGGCTCGGAGTCAGGTCCAGTTCACAGGAATGTGGAGCGATGCTGCAGCCTGAGCCAGGAGCGGTGCAGGTGGTGTACAGCGCCGCAGACGGGGGGAGCCGAGAACCATCCAACCGCGCGTAAAAAGCCGCTCCGAGAGTGCGCGTGAAGAGAAAAACGCTGCGCAGAGGGAGCACAGAGACGTGTGAAGGACTGTGCCGTGTTCGGCTGCAGCAGAGTGTCTCCCTCTCTCTGTCTGTCTCTCTGTCACGGAGCCGAAGCAGCAGCAGCCGCGATGAAGTAGAGGAGAGGCCGCCGGAGTGGTGCTCACCTCTCCAGCAGCTCAGCGCTACTGAACAAAAGAGCGCTCTGCAGGCTCTCTATTCAAATAGCAGAAGAGAGAGAGCGAGAGAGAGGGAGGGGGGTGGAGGAGGAGGATATGTGCGTGCGCGTTTCACGAGTTGAGGTGGCGGTCTATGGTTACGGCAGTGACGAAAAGAAGAGTTCATGCGTGTGGCACAATCTCAAACCAAAAGTGTCATATTTTTTTTTATTAACAACGGATGCTCTGAATGTGAGTGATACCCCAGTGACGTGTTATTGTTGTTCAGTGTGATACATGAGCCATTAGTCCCCCAGGGGTGGAGGGTTAGAGGGGGAGAGGTTTTTGGTTAAAGATATGGGCAGAGATGATTTGGCATCTCTGTCCCACTATAATCCCATTCCTCCCTTTGTCTGAGCCCTGTAATTAATAACCTCAGGGATGGAATTACCTTGTTTGGCAGCCCTGCGCTGTCCTCAACCTGCAGATCTACATGCAGTGGGGCTGGTTTAGGCTATCAAATTAGATTAGCGCAAATTGCTGGGGATTTAGTCGACATGTAAAGCAGCCAACAGTGATTCGGTGCGTTTCACCTGACTGGGACAATCTGACCACAACAGCAATAAGGGGTATTTGCCTCCGAGGTATTTCTTAGTCTTCATTGCGTGATGGCAGAACATAAAGATCATTGTTATTGTCCTTGTTAAAAGCGCAGTTGGAGTGTGACGCCTGCGGTCATTTAAAAGTGGTGTTGCTGTAATGTTCACAGACAGTGTGAGGGACCCACCGCTTTGCTGCATAGAAGGAATAACGATCCCCCATGAGAGAGAGATTAAAGCTTTGTTCAGCAGGCTTTGTACAGCTTGGGCAGCTTCCATTCATTTTTTTGTCAGCTTTACAAAAAAAAAAAAGAAATCATTGTATAGGCAGAAATAATTTTTTTCTCCAAATATGAGCAGTATAGTCTTATAACATGAGGATGTTAAAATGAAGGAAAACTCTCAGAAGAAAAGTTTGGATCCAAGACTCGGAGCTATCCATGGTGCTGAAACACTGACGCTACGGTCTATAAAAACACAGATAAGAGAAAATGTTTAACTTTTATTCAATGGAGAGAGAAAAAGCAAATTAGTTTTTCCAAACCAAAGTCCACACTTGTGTTCTTATAACTTGCTCATTTTAATTGAACTGATTTAATTCATTTTTTTATGTTACCAGTTGATTTATTTGTGTTGCCTCATTAATTGTTTTAAGCGCACGGAAGACTGAAGATTATAATCTATAATAATAAATTAAGCCACCATTGCAAGTTGCACAGTGAAGTGAGTCATCTTTGCTTCACAGGGATTTTCTTTGTTTGTCTAAGCCCAGTACAATTAGGAGATAATACCATTTTCCATTGAGGACACTTAAAAATCCTAAGTTATATGAGTATGAATAGTGCTTGAATACCATGCTGCAAGTGGATGGGCCCAGGCTTCCTCCAGGACATGGTTAAACTTTACACTCCAGCCTGTCCATTCCACTCTGCTGTTGCCAATTGGCTTGCTGCTCCCTCACTGCGAGGGACAGAATTAATTTTACACAGTCTTTTCTTGCTCTCCACTTCTGTCTTGTGCTTTTCTTCCTCTCCACTTTCCAGAATGACCAGAGAGCAATCAAACTACAAACAACGGGCCAAACAAAGAAAAAGCTTATATTGATCCCTCGTCTTTCGAGCTCTGGGTAAATACGTTTATCTTCTGGAGCCACTACATTACCCTTGGATTAAAAACATATTTGATGTAGCAACTGGAACTAACAACAATGCAAACCTTGGAAGCATCCTCTGGCTAGGGCTTATTACATATTGTTAATATCTTAATTAGGCAAAGCATGAGAGAAATTAATCCCTGGAGAACTGGTTTATTAAAACACTGTCCAGCCACCCCTGAAACCCAGTGGAATAATTAAGCAGGGAAGAGAACGTGTTTGTCCCTGAGAGGATTTTGGAATAAAGTTTACTCCTGCCTCCTCATCTGAGACAGGGGCTGTTTGTACAAAGACTAAGCTCTGAAGGCAAAACAATCATAGAGCCCAAAGTGATATTTAAGATTCCTCATTTTACACTCTGTAATTTATTTTTGAAACAGCTACACGTGTGTCGTTTCAAAACGAGGAGATCAGGAAGCAGTGGGACCAGGCGACTGCAAGAGAGCAAGACCACAAGTAGAACATAATGTGCCCAGGTAGCAGAGACACAAGTGTCCAGAAGCTAATACTTTTCACAGAGCTCTGACTTCAGGTTGTGGATAAATCCCTTTTCTGTCAGCAAGCAAGTTTACAGTTGACACGCACTGCCATCACAACAGTAACAATGGTTCTCGGTCCAGGTGTCACTCATAAAATGGCACAATTATTAGAATTAGAAAAATTAAATAGCGAGATAAAAGCATGTAGACAAAATCTAAAGAAAGCCAGAATGCTCAGGCCGCAACGTGTGCAATGAGGGCTGCGTCGCTGATTTGCTGCATCGCACACAGGGGGGCCTGTCTGCTGCAAAGCACCTGTCTGAGGTTTCTGTGGTGACAACTGTATTTGCTTGAATAAAAATAGACTGATGCACTCAAGTACATCAAGGAATCTACAGCGTGACACCATGCATCTGCCAGACCTGCAAAAAGATTAAGCAAACAAGGGAAGTAAATATTTATGTTTGTGACATTTAACTGTCGAGAAAGATTGTCTCACGCTCTTTTGTGAAGTGCCAACAGAACGAGGGAGACCAAATTCCTAGCAGCGCAGCGCGGCTCACACAAAGGAGACGCGCCTGAGATGCGTGAACCTGCAGCCAGCGGAGCTGCTCTAGCCTCATGACACAAATTGAAAAAGTGACATTCTCTAGCTTTAACAGCACAAAGACTCATGCGGTCAGTCAAGGAGCCGTGAGCTGCGGTTAAGAACAACAGCTTGAAGTTCACTCTGAGCAACATGCTGATATAAACAGGCCACAAAAGACATGACACTGTTTTTAAAAACAAGCAACACACCAAGTCCATGAGATTTGAAACTAGATTGGATCCAGATCAGATTTTAATCTGATCACATTTACACCTGGTATCAGTGTGTCTCTATTGTTCACGGTGAGATCGGATTCTTTGCTCCAGCTCACATCACATCTGCTTCTCATATTCGCAGGTCCACACAAAGAACAAACAACTGATAGAAGAATAAAAGAGGACAGTAGCCATCCATGACAGATTGTTATTGTGTTTATCTGCTTCTCAATTGGTTTCATCTTGAATAGCGTGAGGGATGGGGGGGGCTTCTTTGTGTTTACCGACTAATGGCTGCTTGCTGCTGTTATCCTTGGAACAGTGTTTGTTATTCACTTGTGTGTCCTGACAATACAATTGTTTTCCGGTGCTTTTACACTTGTAGTTTCATGTGCTCAAGCATCATCAAATCTCAGCACCTAGCATGCATTTTAAAGTGCAGCGAAAACTTATGAGCACTTCATTAGTCTCGAATGCGTATTCGTCCATAAACCAAAGCTTTAGACAAGAATCAACGACTGACCGGACGACAGCAATAAATGAAGTGGTCACAGCTGGTTCGGCCGCGGCTCACTGACCCAGAAACGACTGAGACGAGCACTAAAACACAATCAACAAACTGCACCCAGTCATTTACCATCCCAGAGAATGACTGCCTGCAAGCACAGTTAGATTACCTGATGGTAAAAGTGAGGGTTGAGGGGTGTGGGGAAAAAATGAAAGGCAGAGGAAGGAGGGGAGGAAAACAAAGAATTGGTGATGCTTGAGTTTGAGACAGAGGTGTGAAGCACGGGCGAGAAGAGGAGCTTTAAGTGAAGCAGTAATGAAGCTGTGCAGGTGATCTATAATAAATGAACCTGGGGGGGGGGGCGAGGGGGGGGGGGGGGGTCGACCAATGGGAGGACTCTGGACTGACCTGGTGCAGAGGCACGGAGCACAAGAGGTTTAGCTTGAGGTTTAACTATGTTCTCAGACATTATGCAAAAGTAATACAAAGCAGAGATGTGCTGGAAAATATTAAATATTTGATCATGGACAAATACCTTACCTCTCTCTCTTTCATACCAGAGCTAGTTTATATGCATCCTTGTGTTTTTGTGAGGGTGTACAAATGTACAGACCTAAATATATTAACACTGGTCTGCACCATGTTCATCAGCACCTTTCTCTTTGTTGTTCCAATTCTTTGGTTGTCTTAGGTAAAAAGAAAATCCAGGTCATCTAACGCATTGCACATGAGTCAACGTCAGAAAAACAAACCTACATTAATAAGGGATCTGAAACTACAATTGTATACCTATTGTTTTGGGTTGTTAATAAAGTTAAAAAATGTGAAATCAAAAACTGCATTTAAGTGTCAACTAATTACAATATTTTGACTCGTCTCAACACAATTAAAAGATACCAACCAAAAACACAGCTCATTCCCATGTCTAGTATCCATTGAGAATTAAAAGACAAACGTTCACACTGGCCCCAGGATGAATTTGAAAGCTCAAAGAGATGAGAATGTGTTGCTCAAACAGGAATGAACACAGTCTTTATTGTACCTTCTTCCACCAGCTGATGGAAATGTGATGCGTTGGCATATATGGCGGCAGCTCACACCTCTTTGAGGGCATTGCTCTGGGCTCCGCCTTCTGGCTGCGTTTCTACTGGCAGACCTTCACCCGATCTAATGACGGCTCTCCCCCTTCCGTCAGACAGACAGAAGGTGCGATCAAAGAAAAATCACACATAAATAGCTTCAATCTTCTGTGTCGTGTTTCGTCTGCACGACTCCGAATGCGATGGGAAAGATGGGAAGGATGAGAAATCTTTCTTCTACTTTTGCTTTGTTGTGGGCAGAGTTGATTCATCTTATCGGAGTTCATCATGAAAGATGTTCGACAATCAATCAAAGGGTGCGTAAAGCACTTCTAACGCAGCGGTAAGTGATGCACGTCCGCTCATTGCAGCTTCAAACAGCCACTGTGGTCAGGGAGACAAAGTCATGATCAAACGCTGCATCCCGCGGCCTGTGGCCCGGTCAGATTACAAACCAAAGCAGGAGATGCTGAGCGTCTGCAGCCCTGTCAGCACTGACACCGGAGACCCCTCGCTCTCCTGGGGACAAAATATCCTGAGTCTGTTTCATTCTTCTGCAACACTGCGGCATTCTCTGTAATCTGCTGTGGAAAAAGTTCCGCCTCACTCACACCACCTCAGACAAAAGAGGGAGGGGACTTCCTCATCTTCCAGGAGCTCACACGGCCTTGAATCACTGACTGAAAGTACAGAGAGTTACAATAAACCTTAAAGAGAGCCGTACTGTGAAAGAGCCAGTTGTCAATGTGTCTGTCACGGTCCACGGGGCCAAGAGCTGCATCTCTTGGGCCATGAATCCTGACAGTAACACAACTTGCAAATTTACAGTGGTCTTTCAGAATATCAATATCAGCTCTCATTTGCACAAGTGTGGCCACAAAAAGAGCCCCTGTAACACGCTCCTACACTGTATTTCTACAACTATATTTGATGTAGAACAATGCATTTCCTGGAATTTGGGTTTGGAAACCATTTCTCAAGGAGTAAAAATGAACACCTCTTCAATATGTTTTAATATTTTGAAAACTCTTAACTTCAATATCAATAGTATTAATAATGAATATTTCAATCTATCTGTTATGCTAAATAAAAGGGTTTTCCTGCATTTTGACGTCCATGTTAAATCACTGTTGCAATATAGTCATTAAAACACAAAATTAAGATGAAATGATCATCTGTGATGTGGAGGGCTCATTATGACAAACACATGACAGTATTATGGACTTTTACGTGTGACTGGTTGCGTCTCGATGATTTCAGCCTCACTAACTGTGCGCCGTAATGTAGGAAACCAAAGTTATGCTTAAGTAAAAGACCAGCACTCGTATTAAGTACGTGGTTTGCAGTTAATGGACTAAATCATGCAAAACCGCCAGGTTGTTTCCTGCAGACTCACATTTTTTATTATTTATCATCATGGCAGAACATTTCTTCATAAAAAATATTTTTTAATGATGATGCAAAGGTTTACTGAGCTGTCCTGAAAACAGTGGTCTCATATTTTTAAATAGAGCCAAGTCTTCTCCCCCCCTCCCCCCAGTCAACAGCACTCCTGTGGCCCTGCTATAAATCAACATAATGAGGCATAAATCAGCATTAATTAGCATACGGGTTATGTGCACACAGTGAGATGCGTAATGGCACATGACATATATCCTCCATTATTGACTCACACGCAGTAACGGAAATCGCCACCTCATCTCTCCCTGTCTTTGCCAGCTCATCATCGACAGTCAGTGGTGTGTGTGACTTCCACAAATCGCCGGGCGCCGCCGTGGACAGTCAGATGGACGACACCTGTCAGTGTTTCGACCTGCAGAGGACTCGTCCACGAGCACGCTGGACTCTGCGAGGGAAGCTGATGGAGACAATCTGCGCGTGATACACCTGGACTTATAGAAAGAGGAATGGTATGAACGCAAGCAAATGATGTCCAGTTTCAGGTGTTTGTGTCGAGGGAACATTAACGTTAAATGTTCTGTGGTCGTCCCTTTCTGACAGCACACAACCTCTCTCTCCTCCTCTCTCCTCGGTTTCTCCCCATTGCTCTCTTCACCCATTTATGTCCTTATCTCCCTCCTCTCCCCACAGGGAGCTCTATCAGTCCACGAGGGTGTTTTATGTCTCGCCAGTCAACAAGGAACCAGTTCTGTCAGCAACGCTCTGCTGCTGGACGGCAAACACACAGAGGCCTGTAGAGCCGCAGCAGTGATATGTGTGCTGGAGCGTCTCCACACTCTCTCTCTCTCCCTCTGCCCAACTGCGTCTCTCAGTCTGCCACTCGGCATAATCAAGCGTCCAAACGCAGCGTGCCGTCGCGGGCCCCCTGGCTTGGCTTTATCTGAAAAGACGGCATGTGCAGATACACCGGTGCGGGGAACAATTTGTACAATCAAGGAGCAGAAAAAAGCGATTAACGCTCAACCGTCCGATGTCCAGCTGTAGGGCCTCTCATTCATTGGGGATTGGGAGAACAGTTGGCTCTATTCATCTTTTCACCCCACACTTCACTTCGGATGACTACGTCGTGCATATCATTTCGCTCCTGCCCTCTTTCTCCACCGCTCTTTCAACAGTTCTGTTCTCTGACCTCCAGCGCTCCCTGTTACTTCTTTAATTAAGTTTAAAATGAAATGAAGTTTCTCTCATCGCTACATAAGTTCAACAAAAGGTCACATTGTAAATCACAACATTATTCACACAATTATTAATTGAAAATGTATTATTATTGCAATTAGCTATCCGCTGTTTACATAAAATAATCAATATGTTCTGGTAAATCACTTCACTGATTCTACATAAAGATCACTGCTGAGTCATAATCTCATCTCCTCCATGTCAGTGAAAGGGACACAGACCCCGCCCAAAAACATGTCATTTTATGTACTTCTTGTCAAACAAATATTACATGTATTTCTGGTCAGTTTGGTTTTATTGATAATAGCTCAGAATGGCTCATAATTGGTCAATACGCTGACCGTACACTTTCTAACTACAAGTCATTATTTTTGCTTAACTTTTGGATAGTTGAAGAAACTGGAGATGAATCCTGCAACTTTATTTACTGGTCTGGTTCAAATATAAAAACTGCAACACATCTATGTATTCGACCTTAAATAAATGATGAGTCAAGAATCTCAGATTTCACCTTTTTACCAATGAATGCGTTTGTTATTTCTTCAAAGTTACTTGCACCTTGAGCTCCATTAGTTACCAAAGAAAGAGGCAGGCATAATAATCATAGCTTCCTCTGCATATTTTAGCAAAACATGCCTGAGGCCATATGAATGTGCTTCTTTTTCATGTTGATCTTCTACTTCTGGAGAAAAAAAAAGATGAGTAGCCAAGTTTTTTTTTTTTTTCTACCTCCATTATGGTAATGCTCAAGAAATGATCATGCTGTTACAGTAACGTGTAATGTCAGATGTCATGTGCATCTGTAGGACTTTGAATGTTTTGAACATCTGCTCAAATGGGCCATTTAAAAGGAAAAAACCCTCTTATCTGGAAGCATAACAAGTCCTGATGACTGATGCAGAGATGTGAACAGAGTCATTTCATGTCAAGCACCCGTTTCAGGCCAAATTCAAAACAGTTTTTATTTATTTTTTTTTGCTTTCAGTCAGCTGGTTATAGCTCTTTATTCGTGGCACTTCTAATAACGGTGACTGTGACTCGCTTGCACCAGTATTGCACATCATTGTTATTCAGCTCGTGTGTTTTGAAGCGGAGAAATATTCAGTCCTGCGATTCAATGTGACTCCTCTATGTGCGGCAAATGTCCATTAATTCCTTTGTCTTCAATATGAATCCAACTTTTGGCCAATTATAAATAATTTGGCTTTGGACATGTTGCAAATGTCACTTGGTCGTATATGGCTATTCAGTCAATGTCATACAGCCTACATATGAGCTCATGCCAGCACATGGAGAGACTCTACTGGGTCTTTGTTTAAATAATAGACTGAGCTGAGCAGCAGTTGTGTCCATATGGCCGCCTCCAGCTCTTTCTCCTCTAATGATCTCATCGGAGAATAAATTCAAGGACTCAGAAGCTGTCAGGGGAGAGGCTCACACATAGAGCTATGTACACTTTCTTGGGAGGGATTTCTGCCCCAGTTGAGCTCTGAAGGTTCAATAAGAAGGAAAGAAGATGTGAATCACTTTACTAAAGCAGGAGAAGCCACTTCTCTGGACATTTGTCCGAAACAAATACAAAGATCCACGCAAATATACTTGTCGATTGAGAACTTGAGTGGGTGGATGAGTGGCCTCTTTCTCACACTCCCTTACACACACGTTTGAAGGGCTATCCGTGTTAAACATTTCAAGCCAATGTTAATGATACATGACAGTACTGCATGTATGCTTTGATCGTTTAAAATGGCCGTAACTCTAACCTTAACCTGACTACAAGAAATCGCGTTTTTGTCATTTTGGGGTTTAGTCCCCATAAGGTCCACTAGTCCTGACAAGATAAGTGGTTTTACTGAAGCGGTCCTCAAGGGGTAACACAAACAAGTAGACACACACACCATTTGTACACAAGAGCCAGACCAAATCCTCCAAATTGACATTTCTTCAAGAGGTGTTGCGTCCCCTCCCTCTTTCCTTTGTGCCATTTATTTGCCTGTCACTTCTTCTTACCCACAACCTTTGAAACTTCCCAAGCTCCAGTCTGATGTGTGGGATACGTGAAGAACTAAGTGTGTTGAGAATTTAATTTCTGTGACTGACGCTGCCGGTTGCAAGGGCGTTTTGAAAGGAAGCTTCATGTTCATTATGACTCTGTGCCTGGAGTATTGAATGCCACGTTGACAGCATTACCATATCAGCCCTGGGTGACTGAATGTCACATACATTTACAAAATTACATCTAGAAAACATCTAGAAATCCCTCTTCGTCATTGTTCATCTGTCTCAGTAACAACATGGATGAAAGGGCATGTTTTAAAACAACATAAAAGCATGACTTTATTTAGGGGCTCACTCAGCTCTATGGGATTAACGACTCAGTGGGCACATGGTTACCTGAAGTGTATACACCTCTGTTCCACAGCAAGTGTACATGTGTTAATTCACGTGTTATCAACACTACTAACTTATGTATATGAACACTTGATTTAGTTTTAATTGTCATTTATGTATGATGAAGTGGAAGTGGATGGAAATTTTAAGAAAATATGTAACTACAGATCCGGCTTTTGTTTGGGTCCATGGTGCCATTTTGTACTCACATTTAAAATCAGGGCTTACTGGGACGATGTGCTCTCAATGCAGCCATAAAGGACATTATGAGATACACTGTTCTAAACTGCTGTGCTGTAATGGACTCAAGAAACAGTGAGGGCTGTTCCACAATGAAGACACAGATAGCTGATAACGTTTTGCTTGCGGGCAGCAGAAAAAGCCGTAACAAGAAAATGTTGTAAAGCTGAAGCACGTCTCTGTGCAGTTCATTTAATAGCTATCTTTATGAGTTGAGAAGGAAAAACCTGAATGGAAAGACATGCAATAAGTAGAAATTATAATATAAATATATCATATTATATATTGAACAATTGCACATTTTTTGTTCCAACTCTTGCTCGTCAACTCGTTCCTCCAGCGATACCGGCTTACACATCGAGTCGATGGGAATCTTCGGCCGAATGCATCAAATCTTCATTGGACACCACTTCAGAATTCAAGATACAGCCAAAGCAAGGAAAAGACTGAAGACGTGGAATATCCTCAACTGGCTGAGTCAGTGGCCTGATTTCAGTCCAACAAAACACCAGACTACAGACACAGAGATACAGAGCAAGAATGTTTCCAGTGACCTGTGAACTAAGTCAAAAATAGCGGTTTGGTTCCAGCTCCAGTTCCAAGTGAAGAACTATAAAACGGCAAAGGCACTCAGCAGAGTTGGCCCAACAGTTCCCTTGTGGAACCACATTTAAATTCACAAGTATTTTTAATCTGCACCAAATTGCACACTCATGGATCCCCTAAAACACTTTCATCAATATCCATTAATTACTGCCTGAGATATCAATGGAAATACTGGATAAACACCCCTATCTCACAATGCTACAGATAGCGAGACGAGATACAGATCAGCGACAGAGTTTTTCCCCGGACGCATATTAAAAACTTCCACCAAGTGGCAAGAACAAGAAGAGAAAAAATAGGTCAAGAGTCTGGAATAAATAGAAAATCATGGCAGAGCATGACTTCATCATCACTGACAGATGATATGAATAAACGCTTTCATCCCTGTTTATTTATACTGCAATTTAGACATGTTTATATATAGTACAATTTATGGAAATTAAATGCATAATATCAGATGGACACAGGTTTGTTTTGGGGAAATGATACAGACTGAGGTATATAATTAGTAATACATCAAACTACAGCAATATTAAATTCTAGACTTTTGCATCCAAGATGTCCAGATTACCCAGAGGAAGTAAAAAAGACATGGCCAACAGATCCCAAGACAACAGTAAATGATATTTACTAACTCCAATCATCTACGTGTAGATTCTTTTATTTGAGGGCTGGAGAACCAAAAGGCAAGGCAGACAATAAGGGGATATCATGCTTGAGGGGGGCTGAGGGGGCATAAAGGGGGAGGCTTTGTGTGAGAAGAGAAGGCAGAGAGAAAAGAAACAGTGTGAAGAAAGATGAGTAAGAGGGGAGGTGGCAGGGGAGTTGGTTTGGCAAAGCGGGGGGTTAAAAAGGCAAAAGGGTTGTGGCAGAAGGAGCTCTACAACCCAGGTCCAGGGGGGCCGGGGTTGGTCTTTGTAGTCCTGTCCTGAAAGAGCCCCTGGGTGGGGGTGTGTGTGTTTGAGGGGGGCTGAGGGGGCATAAAGGGGGAGGCTTTGTGTGAGAAGAGAAGGCAGAGAGAAAAGAAACAGTGTGAAGAAAGATGAGTAAGAGGGGAGGTGGCAGGGGAGTTGGTTTGGCAAAGCGGGGGGTTAAAAAGGCAAAAGGGTTGTGGCAGAAGGAGCTCTACAACCCAGGTCCAGGGGGGCCGGGGTTGGTCTTTGTAGTCCTGTCCTGAAAGAGCCCCTGGGTGGGTGTGTGTGTGTGTGTGTGTGTGTGTTTGTGTGTGTGTGTGTGTGTGTGTGTGTGTTTGTGCGCGCGCGCGCGCGTTGTGACTTGATAAACTCCAGACAACCTCTGCTTTCTGTCAAATTAACACAGCTTTAATCTCCCACTCTCGGTCCGCTCCTCACACTGCGTTTCACCTCACTTTTGCGTTGTGTATTCATCAGCAGAGCCGCCGGGCATGAGGTGTTTGTCAGGCCGAATCTGGATCAGGGGGGAGAACTTGTTTTGTCTACATCACACTTTAAGTCCAGATGCTCTCATCTGCCCTGGCTCGCACAGGAAATCAGTAACAAGCAGGTTTTTTTCCAACGAGCGTGTCATTACGCCCCAAAGACACGGTGGGCAGAACCCCTTCAGCACAACAGGTCACTGACACCAAATACGTGGATATCAATCAACTACTTGGCTGTGCTGACTGCTTCTTGATCCAATCAAACGCATTCAGCATGATACAGGAAGCAGAGGACGCTCATCAGAGTGGTGAACATTGTCATCACATTCACACACTGGCAGCAACTCTGTGCACAAGTTGCCAGAAGTCCATTAGTCATGCACAACCAGAGTAACGGTTTGGCTTTTTTTAACTGGCAGGCAAAAGCCATCCTGTAGCTGCAGCCATGCACTGACATTATTTTGTGTCTCATTTATTATTGAAAGAGTTGTTGAAGCAGCTGATTGGCTCCACTGGAAATCAGCCGCTCGGAACTGTCATAAGACAGCAGCAGTGCAATGTAGTCGTTGGCAGAGCGCTGCTCCGCAGAGTGGAATCAAATACTGTAGTTTCAGAGCTGAAGGAGCAATGAAATGAAAGACACCGTGATAGATATGCAGACACTGTGTTCTAATATTCATCAAATACGTTTACATGGACACCAGTAATCCGAGTATTGACCTTATCCTGAATAAATCATCATGTTTGGAATGTCCGGCTCTTGATTAAGTCCCTGCCCTCTGTACACACTGCCCACTGGATGGTCCTCGAATGCCACACTAGAGTCGGACCCGGCCTATTCCCCGAGAACATGATTAAACTTGATTATCCAGAGGATAATGTTTCTGTACATTGGCTAACAGCTGCTACCCGCATTCAGTTCAAATCCCTGTGTCCTGAACCCTCTCATCCGGGTCTAGATTCCATCTCGCTACCTTGGTTCAGCTCTTCTCCTCCATTGTCCCACAGTGGTGGAATGAGCTCCCAAACGCTCTTCGATCAACTGAGTCATAACTTTCAAAAAAACAACTCAAGACTCTTTTATTCACTCAATAGCTCCTCTCCTAGCTGTGAATATGATGTCAATGATGCTCTTGTTTTTCAGCACTGAGTCCTGCTGGACACAAACAGTCCTCAGCACTTTCCTACGCTGCCTTTCCATTGGAGATCTCTGCTTGTGTTTGTACTTGGCGCTTTTACGTCGCTTTGGATAAAACTGTCTGCCAAATGTCTGACTTAAACTTTTAAAAAAGGAGCTAATT
Organism: Pseudorhombus dupliciocellatus; assembly: GCA_016785235.1. Classification (NCBI taxonomy): domain Eukaryota; kingdom Metazoa; phylum Chordata; class Actinopteri; order Pleuronectiformes; family Paralichthyidae; genus Pseudorhombus; species Pseudorhombus dupliciocellatus. The sequence goes on along the minus strand of JAFBJW010000091.1, from coordinate 1,632,463 downwards.
TACCATTCATGTGTCCATTGTTAACATCTGTAACTGTCGTCATTGCTGGAGGGAAATTAAAGGTATTGTTTCTATAAAGAAATGTTGGGCACAGGGCGTGCATGAGAGAGAGAATATTAGATCAAGTGCTGCGCAAGGCTCATAAGATTTAGAGAGGTAGGAAGATCAGAATCATCCATCATTAGTTTACATCTCGACCAGATTTATGGGTGATACGCTCTGTCCTCAGATAATGTTACCTCGGCCTGATATATTTATTCTTATTTATTCAATTTGCACATTGTTGTCGTTCCTTTCCTGAATAAATCCTCTTTCTAGATTTTATCTTAGACACTTCGCACTGCTCTATTTGATCCTGGAAGAGAGACACAATCTAGGATGTTTCAAATTAGGTTTCTCTCCTCTCTGGCTCTCTATCTGTCGTTCATTATCCTCGAACAAATACACATGCACAAAATACAACACAGACTTCCACAAAAATGCACTGCAGCAGCTAAAATAGCGCCAGGCAATCTAAAATGGAGGGTCTCGTGCGTTATAGCTGTCTGCACGCATTTGGCTCCTGTCAAAACAGACGTGTGTTTGTAAATGAGGCAGTCAGCTGGCACAGAGGAACAGGGGCCGTGTCACAACTAATGTTTACTGGATACACAACCGCCTCAGTGACATGCATGCATGTGAGCCGCAGCAGAGACGCCACCCACATCAAAGTGCATTTACACATCTGTGATCAACCCCGGTGCTTTAACACACACATGCATTTGTAACACGCGTCCACGGCGTTGCCACATGAAGGATGAAAGAAAAGTACAGAGAGGCACAGCCTGAGTTTGATGGCGTCTCGTGATGGTGCGATTTTGATTACAAAAAGGGTTAATGATGCATTGGGAGGGGCCATATCTTCCATTCCTATTCTTACTGAAGGACCAGATTCACAGTCAAATTATTTCTATTGTTCATGCCAGAGTTTGGATGGTTTTTACCTCCTCATCATTCATTAACTCGAGATAAGCTCGTTGCAGGTTGTTGAGTTTGTTCCCATAATGCTTCATTACCCAGCCTTTATGTTCTCAATGCCAACTTCAGATGAAAATCTCTTCTATGACAATAGCATCCTCTCAATACTGGGATTTTTTTGGGGAGGTTTCATTATAACTCATTCTAAATGAGAGGATTTGTATAGTGTTGATCCAGTGGAAGTAACCACTCAGAGGTGCTTTACAGTTCCAGTAACAGACACCCATTCACACAGCACTTCTACACACACTCCATTTTCTATCCCACTTCATTCACACGCTGTCAGGGGCCACTTAGGGTTCAAGGGTTCAGTGTCTCGCCAAAGGACACTTCACCCAATGTGGACCGCGCTGGTAATTGAACGGCCCACTGTACCTCCTGAGCAGCAGCTGCTGGAGCAAATAGAATTATTGCGACATTGCTTTTCCCGGAGAAAGATGAAATTACGGTGAAGGTTGCTGTAGCGGAAGTGGGGTCAATCTACAGAGCTTCAGCCATGTGCTTCACTAACTCACCAGATTGTCATTGTTGACGATATTGCTGCGTGGTGGCAAATCATGGAGCACTTAATCAAATAGTTTACCACAAGCATATGTTGCCTGCGTCTTTAATACTGTGCATCTGTCCCTCAATCGGGAACTTCTTTCATCGCCGGTTGACGATAACAAGCTGCATTTTAAAATCCAAAGTGTTTTGTGGATGCCAATCAAAGTGCACAGAGTCATTTATTTCCAACTCCCAGCTGTGCCTCGTGTGAATGTGCTTCTCGCTGTGAAGGGGATTCGCAGAGAGCGCAATGAGCCACAAGACAATTGGCTTTCCTGTGCTGCCCCTAACCCCTGCTGCTGCAGAAATGGCCCTGCAGCCCGGTGAACCTCAGGACGTCAGGAGAATCAATAACTAAAGTGTGACTGAGCAGACAGATGCTTAGAGAGATCTCTCCGTTCACTGACATCAGGAGTGATCAACTCTGAAAGGATTGAGGAAGAATCAGCTTCTAAATTCTCAATATTTCAAATTCTTTTCTGTTCGATATGAATGGAAGCTGAGTGTCTTTTCAGAGCTGATGGGCATTTTTCAACATGTTATTTATGTATATGGACTTTTAATGAAAATAGTGGGAGCCAACATTCTGGATGACACATTGAACGACAATTCCACACACCCGGACCCACTTGAACAGAGCTTGACACACTCCAGCGACAAAAGGTTGAGCCGAGCTAAATGACACTGAATACAAACAGGGCACACTGAGCAGGAAATACAGTGGAATGCTGTGGAATACTAACACGGGACACCACAGGCCTCAAGTCTGACTGTGCACCGTCCTGGGTACCATCCGCCATCTCCCTCCCTCCTCTCATCAGTCACCATCTAATAAAGACAAAATGCTGAAAACTATTTTTACGGAACGGTAGTAATAAAGGTAAAAAAAAAAAACAACAACTAATAAATATCAGTTACGATGCTGCCTTCTGTGATGCCACTGATAATGTTTCAGGCTCTGTTTTCTGCGACTGAATTTAAAGAACTGCCTTCAAGGTGGATTTAGCAATAAAACTTATTAGGTCTTTGCATTAACTTCCATTTAATATGGACAGCTTAACGAAGAGCCTGACATTTAAAGGCTCATTTATTATCAGCGCTAGATATATTCATGGACAAAGACTGAGCCCTGTGTCAGTACTCTTTATTTGCACATGGTCGCTCACTATCGATAGAGATGAAGCTGAGTCGTACCACCAGGAATTACGGAAGGTAACCAATGACTCAAACACAACCACAGCACACAAGGAAGAAATCTGAATCCACTTTCTTTCTTTCTTTACACAGAAATAATCACAACCTCCTTCGCACTCACTTTTGTTTGTAGTCAGAAAAAAAAATGTGAAGCCTTTTCTTTAAACGTGCAAATGTTAAAGGTTCAGTCTGAGGAATTTAGTGACATCTTGTGGTGAATTGTCCTATTGCAACTGAACACACGAAAGAGAACCTGTGGAAACCTTCAGGTGTCATAAAAATGCAAAAAATCTTTTGTGTGATCCTGCTGTAAAAAAAATGGAAATTATTTTAATATAAAGGGTAAAAACAACAATTCAAACATTGAAAAAAAAACAAAAAACACGTGAACATATTTTATAGTCAGCTCCTGCCAGTAAATCAAAATCTTACACTCCAGACCTGTAAGGATGCATGTTGGCGAAGAGTTAAAACATTTGAAACAAACAGATCTGTTTTTATATAAAGCCATCATAAAGGAGGCTTGATCAGAAGCAATTCATAGCTAACCCTAACCAAAATGATCATCTTAACCTAAACCAGGACCACAGAATGACATCTTTAGATCCAGGCTGTGGTAAAGGAACTGTAGTCCCCATGTGGATGACTGGTCCTGGCCAGGTCAGCGTTTGTACTGGGACGACAAAACAAGTACCCACACAAAGCATGTAGAAGTGGCCATTTCTGAACACCAGAGCACTGGAATGGACAGTGTGAGCTGTGCTGTTTGTCTCAGTTAAGTGAGCTCCTTCAGGTTAGTAGCCCTCGTAAGGTTTTTACAGGTTGTTCACGAGCTCAGCTAAATGGGCTGTAGACGAGGAGATGTGGCAATGAGCGGCATGAGAAAAAAACTGCCGTTACCTTCCTCTTATCCCCAATTATTTCACAACAGTCAATGAACATCAACATAATTTTATTTATTGCGCCTGGAGCTGTTGAAAGTGGAGAGGGAGACACAGCAAAGAAAGACAAAGAGGACGGGCGGCTGCTTTCGTGCTCTCTCCAGCAGACGTACAGCCTCAGCACTTCAGCATTTTCTGCACTACAGGAGTTTCAATAATTGTCACTGTAAGTGCTGCCACAGCTGCAGTTTGAGAGCTCTCTCAGTGCTGCAGCAGGACCATTCACGTGTTAGAGCGCAGGTCTTAATATTAAAACAAACTCATACAACGTGCTTCTCTCTGAGCTACACGGCACCGCACCTCAGTCGCAGCGGAGATGAATCTGAAAATCCAATTTCTCTTCATGATCTTATTCAGCAGTAAAGAGTGCTGGGGAGCCACATCCGTCTGTAATGTCTTCACTTGTCTGTGGGCCAAGCCTCATATTCCCCACTACCTCCTCGAGATGTGAAGTACATAGTTTTCTTTTTTTTCCTCTTCTTTTTTTAAATCAGTTTACCCACCATCTACATCCACCATGTGGCAAATGGACCGTGCCTGCGAAATATAGCAGTTTATTTTCATTTTACTGAGTCGGGAACTTATTTCTACAGATAGAGAGAAAATCATATTTCAGTAGCAGATCTCAGTCCTGCTTGACATTGATGTATTACTTTGAGCCACAGCACTTCCATTCACCGCTAAGGTAATTTCATTGAGTTTTCAGCACCTGCACACTGCAAGAGGAATCTGAAATGTGAACAAACCAGAATAATACAATTATCCAGTTTTGGAAATGCATCTGATGGAGCTGATATAAAGTCATACTGTCTGAGACAATAAAGTGCTTTGATTGCAGCAGCGCAACACAGAGTTTGTTTCAGAGGGAGCGCTGCTCCAAAGGGAGCATTGATGGAATCCAGACCTAACTGCATTAAAGAAATTACTAAAGAAGTCAAAGAGTTTGATCGAAAGAGGTGTTGGTCCGGATCAAACTGCACGGTTCGGTTCGTTTGCAGTGCGATGTAACTTTTTTCAGACTTTTAGAAAAATCGCAGGAAGTCAATCCAGCAAGAAAACAATGCAGGAGGCAAAGGATTGCTACTAATCTTCCTGTCAGAAGATTTAATTAATATGTGAGCAACTGGTGATGCTGCCAGAAACAACATACTGATACTGAACTGATGAGCATTTCAGTGAAAAGGAGCAATCATTTCATAATTACCTAACAAACTGACAACACACAGGTATCAATATGCCTCTTCGAAACCGATCGAGAGTGTATAGGTGCTGAGGTACCTTATATAAAAAAGTTCACAATACTTCTGAATCCTGATTGAAATGAAAATAACCTCAAACACCCTGGTTTATCTTGTCTGACTGTTAACCACACCATTCCCAGTTTCAGTTCAGACTTTTTGTTTTGTTTGTCAAACCCCATGTCTGCCTCCCTTTCCCATTTCTGTTCAATCTTTGATAAAAAAAAAACTAGAAATTGTGTACTGCAGTGATATCTGTGTACCAGGAGAAGGTGAACACATAGATACAACTATGAAGAGGATCCCAAACTACTAAGGGACTAAGGGACAGGCACAGAAAACCTAAACAAACAGAAGGGAAACGGACTCAAATAACAGACACAAATAATTACTGCCTTCTCAAAGCTTATTGCCACTCATTCTAGAATCTTCTGTCAAGTTCATTGGCAAAGACAAACTTGAAAAAGAAAATCCTCAAAACACAAAAAACTAAGGTGCAGAATCACACCCAAACAAACAATCCAGACGAGTAAACGTTGGAGAGGTGCAGTATAAATAATCAATAAATGTACATAAATAATACACATTTCACGCTACATTTGCAGATGAGTAGCATCAAATATAAAAAAAGGAATGCATTTCTAAGACACAGAAGAAGAAGATGGCTTCGTCCTTGCTGTGATTTTAAGGCAGCAGCAATGAGCCCAAAAAATAATTTTCTACAATTAACATGTCATGGAAGTAAAATCTCATCAATGCTGCTTTTGTGTGTGAAAATTAATCAACATCAGCTAAAAGTGGGAGAGTCAAGAGAGTGTCACATCGATGAGAGAGGATGTGATGGAAACAAAGAGGCAAGACAAGCAGTTTACGAAGGAGAATTAGTTGTTTTATACTAACTTGTCTAAGTCTCTCCACATCTTAGCCTGACCTGCACTGGCCCCGTGATTCAGTGGAATAGCTCCAAAGAAAACTGACTGGCTTTTCACAAAACAATTTCTCTCTCTATATATAAAGACCTAATTTTGAGGATGAATGAACCGCTCACCTCCAAATTTATGAAAGCAAAGTACAAAATCTGTCCACTGATGATGAATGGCAACTGATTCTGTTCTGTCAGCTCAACACAGAACTAACTCTTGTTCCCTGATGAATACTGTTCTCGTGTCTAACCACGGAACCCCTTAGTATCAGCTCATTCTTTAAAATGAGGTGTACATTAGTTTGATCACAGATAAAACGGCTAAATAAACTCTTTGTTCCTCCTCCGGTGAGTGACAGCGTTGAAGATTCAGTTTAACAAACTGACCCGTTGGAGAATAAAGATGCGAAAGCCTTTAATGTGACGTCTAATGGCCGTATTCATTAAACGCTTATCTCTCGCTGTTCAGCAAAGATCAAGTACTTTACAAGACACCGCAACTCTTACAAAAGCTCTTACTGCCAACAAATAACTTCATTTAACTTCAGAGGGCGGTACGTGACCGTGCAGCCGACTGCGCCGGGCAGCCCCTCCTGCTGTCGCTGCAGTACTAGAACTGGGTTGCTTGTGCTACCTGCGCAATACAACACGATTCAATCTGTGACCATATGTTCTGCGAGTTGACCTGAGATGGATGGATCCCTCGGCCGCCTCTCCTGATGGATAACTCATTTACTTTGAGACTCCGTCGTTAATTAGGCTTGACCGAGGACCCGCTCTGTCGGCCAGCTGCAGCGGCAGATCTCTGCATACTGCCTGACATGGTCATAAATTATTTCTCAGGAGTTGCTGCTGCTTATTCTCGGCTGCAAGGGAGACACGGGGCCTCGGTGGTTACTTTATGGGACTCCGGGATAAAGAACAGTGTGGGGCCTCTGCTGCTTTCAAGATGCTCTTTTGGTTTTTAACTGTAGATCCTCCATCACTGAACTAAACAGACTTGGACCGAGTCAGGAAAAATAAGCCTATGCAAACTTATTGAGCTTGTACATTTCGATTGCTAATTTAAATTCTTCTTCCAGACAGCATATTGCATGGTCCCGATTGTAAAGATGTTCTGATATTGATACCAGCATCAGAAATGCATCAAATAACTCCCAACACTTCAGAGCACTGGCAAAAGTTCACAAATCTTATCTATGTACTGAGACCATGTTTTCAAAGCATTTTTCTTTTGCCCAAATAAAACTGTATTTTCTTCCCAGAAATCCCTTTCTTCTGCACCACGTCTGAATATTCAGCATAATAGCACTGGCAAGACTGGAAGTTATTGTGCTTTTCTTATTTGGATTATTTTTGAGTTGTGACCATCAAACTATATCATCAAAAACATTCTGTCATTCATTTGTTCTTCTTAACTGGCCTCACAACACTAGTGATCATCATTCCATAGTTAAAACAGCTCTTAAAGCTGTATCCAGAGGGAAACAATTGGTCCTGGAACACCTCTGCTTTAACGCTAAGCAATGGGCCATGCACACTGTGGTGAACAGCTGCTACCGTCCATTAGGAGCAGGTCACGGTGATGGCGCGCGTGCAGTGTCCTCAAGCTCTTAGTAAGGCTCGCCCTCCGCTCCTCTAAATACCTTTCATTCTGATTTGAAAAACAAAGCCACGCAGGACAAAAAAATAAAACTCAAGGTTTCAAAACATCCATTCAAAAACCAATGGGTCACATCCTGGAGGGTTGAACCCAACCTTGTCCTATTTATGATGTCATAGAAATAAAAAAAAGACTGCTCATGAAAATGAATACCTGGTGTGTTCACTTGCACATGGTGAAGTGGATTCTGACAGTCATCTCCCAGTAGTTAGACTACAGTATAATATGCTTTTGTTATGAACATGTTCAGACAGAAGCACTCTCCTCGTGCAACATTAAAGGACCTGACAGAGACAGAGCGAGGGAGAAGGAGGTGGGAGGAGGGGACAGGAGGGAGCTGTTGAGCGTCTGCTGATGGCCTAACTCAATTGAGGGAACACAATGGAGCCAACGGCTGATTTCCAAAAGGCAAATTGTCATTCTGAGCAGTATGGCACCTGTCTGGTGAGTTCATCTCCTGTGCGGCGGGTGTAGCTGGGGGAGGGGGCTGGGCCCTGGGGATGGGAGGAAGAATGAGAGCAAAACTGTTTGAAATGGATTTGAAATGCATTGAAAGGAAAATAGGGCCGGTTCTTATGGCGACCATTGGATTCCATTCAGACAGGCACTCGGCTGGTCTTGACCAGAATGAGTGGGTGAGCGGGCGGCGATCGAGTGAATCGACCCAGACGACGATGCCGTTGCTTCGGTGACAGACCGAGAATCCCGATCCCCAGTACGACTGCCGCCAGTCTCTACTCCAAATCACAGGCACCCCCATACATCCACCCCTCCCTCCCTCCCTCCCTCCACACACACACACACACACTCCCATACAGACGGCCACCCGTCCACATCTTTAATTTCTCCATCTTTCAGACTGGGTGTACTATCAGCTGTATGTCTCCTCTCTTCATGCAGCTCCAATTACAAAGCTGTCTGCACAGATTAAAAAGGCAGCCCATCTGACAGCAGCTTAAACACACACACACACACACACACACACACACACACGGAAGCCGCTTAACCCTCCCACATCTGCACATGTACATCCCCACACTGTTCTGCACCTTAGCAGGTAGCTTACCTGACACACATACACACATAGATCTTTCAGCCCAACACACCTGACCCTGTTGACTGTACACACACACACACACACACACACACACACACACACACACACACGCACGCACGCACGCACCCCAGACAGAAAGGACGGCACACAGCAGGTGCTTGCCGCTGCTGACTGCCGTATCCGGGGAGGAAATAATGAGAAGGAGAGCTCCTAATTGAAGGTGCCAGCTATTTTAATTGTTGTGGTAACAGTTTGCAGAGGTTAAGCCTGATAGCTGTGCTTGTTCAGGTGTCTTCAGAGTCACAGCTGCCAGGCACGTTTTTGCATTTCATGTGCGTGACCCTGCTCTGTGAAGGACACGTCTAATGATAAGGAACAACCTCACAATAGATGAAGGCTTCTTTTCCTGCAATTACAGTCTGGTTATGTGTCCGTCATTCACTCACTGTCTCTTTCATCATCCACTTTAAGCGTGAATTACTACCTGGTGCTTAGGAAAAACAATTCACCTCCTTTGTCCCTCAAATATAATGTGGACATTTAAAACCCATACCTGGCTAATGTATATTCTCCTTTGTTATCTTTTTTTTTTTTGAAGCTGCATTCGTATATCTTTCATCTGCTGTGGGCAGCATAACGAGCTGTAAACACCACACTGGTGCATCGTCACCTCATAAAATTGTTTGGATTAAACTGTTCCTAAAAAGATTCTGATTGGCACTTCCAGCAGAAACAGTGACAGGTTTCTGAGTATCGACGGTTCTGTTATGTTTACATCCACAACCATCCAGCGTGAATCCTGACATGAGCGTCAGCTGCACTCTGGAGCTAAAGATGGCAGACTGTGGGTGTTGTACACGGATCAACCTGGCAACAGACTTCACCCTGTTACTGTGATGCCAGGAGCCTACATCTGTCTATTCCTCCGGTCCTCTCTTTGGCGATGTACGTTTACGGAAGTGTACGTTAGCCCAGTTCTACCAGAATTCCTCAGAAAGCGAGGATTAGGATAGACTGAAGGCTGCGGATAGATGAAAACTGTAAAACTGGCAGTGATGTTGACTTGGCGAAGTGATGTCGCTGGTCATTCGTGTGATCAAATTTATTGTATGACTGAACATCTGAACCAGCGCAACGTGAAAATGCAAGGCATTGGAAATACAGTCTTATCCCTTCAACAAGCCGTATTTGCTTTTGAAAACAAGCTGGAGCTTTTTATCGTGGATCTTGAAACAGGTCATTTACTACATTTTGAAAAACTAAGACAATTTAAAGATACATTCTTATCACCACACATTGGTAAACACAAACGCTGCTAACTATATGACTGTAAAAGGCTTCAATGAACAGATCTTTATTGCCAAACCTACAGCTGTCCAGCCTGTGGTGATAAAACTGGGTTTCAATCACTCCAAACGAGCTTGAGACGCAGCAGGTTGGTGGACTTCTGCTCTCTACATTTCTGCCTCAAGTATTAAGGAACTCAAACACCATATCCGTGTCTGACATTGAAAAGAACGAGGGATAAATGGTGCCCGAGAGAGGTAGCGCATCGCCTTTTCCTAACCTGCCATCGCGTGAGGTGCGCTGCTGCGAATAAAGTGAGACAAAGATTAAGAGGATAGGAGGTGGGGTCCTGCATGCAGCTGCACCACAGGGTGTGAGGATTAGTTCTCCTCCGTGTCGGACGTCAGTGCCGCGTAGCCGCTTTGCAATTTCACCAAATCCACCAACAACTTCTGATCGTCACAGCTTTCATAATCCGACTCATTTCTCTTCTGTCGCTCTATTGTCCGCCTACAACCTGAGTGTCCAACAGAAATCCCCTGAACCATGCGATCTCCTGCTATTCCTCACCACAAATCCTCCATGACCCCATGATAAAACTCCACACTCCTCCAGCTTTTCTTCCACACCATTCCGCGAACGCCTTCGCAGGGCCCGGGCACACGGCTGCTGTAGTGAGGCAGCGGGCTGAGAATGGCGAGCGAGGCATGTCCTGTGGGCCCTTCAACCACATCATGAGCAAACAGGGACTCTGACTGCTGGAGCGTGAAGTGGAAGCAGCCACAGTTCATAAATCCTGCCCATCGCAGCGCGGCACAGACGGAGTTGCCGAAACCTGAGGGCACAAAAGCTTTGATCTTCTTGCGTGCTGTGTTTATTATGGCCGTGGACGTACACCTGTCTCGTGGCGCGCTGTTGACAGGCAACAAAATATTACGCCGCCCAACCTCGGCCGGGTTTCTGAAATAATTTCGATGTGGCCCTAAATAGAAAATACATTAACCAACATCTCCGACACAACAGGGAACGATCCATCAGGATAATAATCCAAGTGCCATCATGCTCTAGTCATCCATCAACCTCTCAGTAATTTAAAGTGGTGAGAGCGTGCGTGTCCACCTCTACCCCGCCTGAAACCACAACAGAGGACGGGAGACGGCGAGCTCACCCGCCGCTCATGCAGACTGAGACTCAAATCAGACGCTCCCCTCATTGTGAGTGAATAAATTACAAGTAATTGTGCTTTGTAATGAAGGCAGCGGAGCATATTGTGCAAATGCTCTGCTTTTTAATGATTTAATTAGACAACCTCACTCAAAACTGGAGCAGAAAATTTCGACACGCCGATGAACGCGGAGCGCTGCCAGACAACGGCGCGGCGGTGGCTTGGAGATCCCGTGTTAATTGCTGCAGCGGTTGACAGATGTGCCTCACGTTTCCTGCCCATTTCCTGCTTTATTAAAATGAGTTGGACCCCGAAAGAATGCCAAACGTTGCCTCCGTAAACTAAATGATTTACGAGCACTAAGCGGCACGGGGACGGATGCTGTCTGTGGCCTCAGGCAGCTGAGATTGCGTTAAATCCCAAACCACAGCTGCCACATACTACTGATCCGTACTCAACAATACAAATTGAACACGTACTTAGTTGGTCTACTCTGTTCATCCTCAGAATACAAAATTAGTACAACTACACCTTCCTGAGTCTCCATCTTCTCCGGCAGGTCACAGTTTACAGACAGACTTCGGTCAAAGCGTAACACGAAAAGAAAATACCAGTACGGTCAGAGAGCTGGTGCAGCCAGTTTGTTGAGTGGACCCCAGCCTGATGTGCCGCAGTTGCAGTCTGAATGCCGTGTCCCTGGCTGACAGCAGCACGAGCATCAATCACCGGACTCATTAAGACAAACTGCACAAGTGCCCACAGTTCATAAACTCTGGTATTGAACATAGTGACTGTTTTACCTCTAGAAGCATCTGTTCATTTACCTCTCGCTGCCCACACATCTCACACGACACGGCGCCGTTTTAACAGTCCAAACGATCTACACTGCATGGTCTAGAGAACATGGCGCGGGCGCATTAACATCCATGGTTCAAAACCACCATTGCTTGTTTAATGGTGGAAGAAAAATAGCAGTCTTGTTCTTGTTGTCCTGAATGGGTTTGGGGTGTGCTGGAGAAATGTCAGTTTTGGTTGTCGAAACTGCCTCAGCCCTATGTTCCCACATTTCCAAGATTTTTCTCAAAATGAAACCCTGCGGTCCAACATTTCTTAAATTGAGTGTAGGTGCAGTCTTGGAGTGATTCAGGAGTACTTTTCAAAATTAGATCCTTATATTTACCTTCAATTTATGCCCTAGGGTTAGGGTTAGAAATGTGGGATCATAGGGCTGTGGAATCATAGGCATGCTGCCGTTGTAATATGCAAACCCAGACTGCCATTTCCAGTCCTTTTTACAAACCACTGATGCTTTCAGCAGGGCTGTCGGTTTTCCCCAAATCGAGTTTAAATGAATCTGGCATGCCACAATTTGTGAAAATATATCTGAACCCCAGGGAGATACAAAGCTGGCAGACAACCTCACATTTGACCATTACTTCCACATGTCGCTTCCCAGATGCTCGGGTGTCATGATTGTTTGCTCTGATGGAGCAGGAGGCAAACTACTTGAGATCATCTGATGCACCTCAAAACTCTGTTTATTTCGAAATGGAATGGGTCCTTGCAGATCAAATACATGTTTTCCACCCCAGGTTAAAATTTGAAATAAACAGCCCTCTCTCTCTCGTGGCCAAATAGTTATTTACATCATTGGATTTCTAAGAAACATCCTCCTGCAGAGCCTGACTGCCCCTGTCACAGACCTTCTCTACCACTGTTTTGGACCTATTGGTATTAATGTCAACTAGGATGAAAAGATCATTTTCAGCCCTGAACAGCTTTAAGCAGTTCTCTACAGTATATCTCCATGGCCGTGTGCCCAGCCAAAGGTCAAAAGCTCTGCAAGTTTGTTTCCAACCAAAATCAGTATAAAGCTGAAAACTATATAATACAGGTCTGTATTAGATTAATGGAGGCATGTGGCTGTGGTAAATTAATGAATGTTTACATTGACTTTAAAAAAAAAAATCAATATCAACAAACCTTATAGAAGAGAAGAAAAGTGATGCATATATATATATAATTATATTGGCAGCCTTGATAGATTTTGGTTCCTCTGTTTTTTCCATGCACGCATTAGTCAAACTGGAGACTGGAGGCTGGAGGGGGCAGGGACTCGGCCACTGCGGCCCTGCAGGTCAGTGATATTGGAATATTCCAGGAAGTAATAGAGTATGTATTTCAGCTTGACTTTGTGCATGAGCAGATCAGCAGTGAGGTGATGGTCCACACTTCTGCCTTAATAATGTGACTACAGACATTTGCTTATTATAGCATGTTATTGCTGGAACTGCGTCAGTCTAATACTAACAAAGACACGTGCGTCACACTCGGCATCACTTCACATATCGCTGCTGTGCCACTCGATGAATTGAAATGTTGAAGTTTGTATTTAATATTGAATCATCCAAACAATAGACAACAACATTATTTTTTCACAATGTTTGCAGAAAGATCCCAGACACCGAGACTGCACAATATAGAAATGGTTGTTTAACATTTTTAAGATGCTCCCAAGAAGACTAAATTGAGATTATGATAAAATAATATATGTTAAATCAGTGAGCCCACTTCTGCTGCCAAAGATAGAGAGTGTTGGTGGAGGTAAAGATGGTGCAGCCTCAATGCTGTGATTAGCACGTCAGAGAAAAAATATCTTAAAAAGACTTAGTCAGTGGTGAAGCAGCTCTCACAAAATAATACGCTCAAGGTCCACACTTGAATAGATGTGCTTTTCTAATGTCCCTTGCTGCTCCATCTTTCAGACACAGTGGGCGTACATTTCATTGAGACAATATTTAATGCTCACACTCAGGATATGAAAAGATGTTTCGCTCACACACACGACCTCATGTTCTCTCCCGGCAGCATTAAGAGAAAACGAGGAGTGTGATCTATTGCCAAGATCACTAATGGAAAAGATGTGAAAGAATTTCAACAACTGAAAATCCATCATTAGGTAAAAGAGGTAAAGAGGCTCCCTGGCAAAACTTTTTGGAAACCATAAACCCAGATTAAAGGAATAACTCAACATTTCCTATTATGCTTCTATGTGATTGGTGGAAAGATGACGATCCTTCATGTCTGTACATAGGCTGAATATAAAAATGGACATCATGAATGCACCAAAAAGGGAAGCTAAAGGGCCTGAATCGCCACCTGGTGGTTGTCATAAGTCATAACCCAAACCCGTGTTAGTGGATGGGACATGGATCAAACTAAAACACTTAATAACACATAAAAAAACATCAAGATTGACAACGGAGACTGACTCACTGTTTGTTGGGTCTTGTACTGGTTGGACCGGGACTTTGCCACTGCGTCTCCTTCCCCATTCAGACTTGGGCTGAAAATGTGCAAAATGGAAACGTTTGAATATCGGTATATCTTGAATGCAATTCTACAAAGAAATAATTCAAGATATCCAGCAGGCTGGTTTTCTTATCTCAGGACATAGACTGGACACAAGGACAAATACTAACCTGTTTGTTTAACATCATAACATGAAGTTGTGCTTTCACAAGGAGTTATATGATGGACTGTACCGGCTGTAGCTGGGTGTTTATACACTGGCCTCACATTCACTGAAGATTTAGAAAAAGGGCTCATGACTGCACATGTGAGCCCCACTACTTAGCAGCATTAGCAGTCCACAGAGGCCAATTTTTAAATCTAAAACGCTCATCATTGTCTCATGTTGGCTGGCCACAGTCCAACACGGATGTAGGGCAGAAAAAGATTTGTCTTGAAGAGCAAATATGGAACAAACATGTAAAATCATCCAGAGATATCCAGCATGTCACCATCATTCACAGATAACAGACGGAAGTTAATTATGCTTGTGATGTTAATGGTGCGCTTGTTTTTCAGCACGTCCTGCCAGCACTGAATCCTACTGGACACAAACAGTCCCTAGCACTCACATACATTGCCTTTCCCTTCTAGCTCTCTGCTTTTGTTTGTGCTTATCGCGTGTACATTGCTTTGGATAAAAGCGTCTGCTATATCACTTTGTAGATTTCTAGAATATTAAATCATAACAGTAGTGTCATGTGCCTATTTAGACTCAAATATCTAACAAAGTCTGTAAAACCTGAACTGATGCTGCAGTGCACACAATATAAGGCTCTCAGTGTGTGTGTGTGTGTGTGTGTGTGTGTCGCAGCCTCACAGTCCAGTCACCCTCTCCATCCCCCTGCACAATTTTCACGGAGGCTGGGTTTCATCAGGTTTTGTATTTCAGACCTATTGATTATCTGCAGTGCGGGGGCACTGTGACAAAACCTCAGCAGGAGCTCTCAATCTGTAATGAGCCATGTGCCAAGTACACGCTCTCTCCTACATGCACGCGCGACCCCCACTTTTGGGGACATGGCATGAATTTGCATTAATTTCCCCAACCCCTAACCCTGCACTAGCTTCAACCACCTAAGACCGTCCTGTGGTTCACATGAGGTCCACTGGTCCTGAGAAAATCACTAATTATATTGGAAATGGTCCCACATCGAGTACACACACACACATTGCCACAGGTTACTTCTGGGACCTTACATACATTTGCATGAGTTAAATAAAAACTGTACAGCCCCCAACCCAATTAGACGGGATTGTTTGACTGCCCCCCTCTCTCTCTCTCTCTCTCTCTCTCTCTCTCTCTCTCTCTCTCTCTCTCTCTCTCTCTCTCTCTCTCTCTCTCTCTGTCTCTCTCTCTCTCTCTCTCTCTCTCTCAGTAAAAGCAGTACAGCTCTGGTGCTTAGTTCTTGCACGGGCCTCTCCAATCTGCTGTGAATCAATAACACAACAATCAGTTCACCTGAACTCACGTGCATTGTGCTGCATTGAGGCTGTGTTTCTGTGATCGATTCCCCTCTCGGCCCTTCTCTTCCTCATCCATTCTGGTGGGATGTGTGTGTCTCACGCAGACACGAGGATTGAACCACCTGCAGGTACACACACACACGTGCGGGTCAGCACGTGCACCACCTCTCTACAGCCATGATACATACATGACATGGCACACACACACATGCTCCCAGCCAGCCATGGAAGAGCAGGTGGTACAAATCGTTTACCTTCGAAGGAGACATTCTTCCTTGTTTCCACGGCGCGAGGCCTCCATCTTGCGGCTGGAAATGAAACAGCTGCGTGTGCACGCCACTGTCGTAAAAACGCATCTCGTGGCCGCGGGGCTTGACGGCAGCGCTGAAGTGTGGCCATGGCTTCATCGGTGATATGCAAAGAGACACAGAGCAGGTATCTTATCAAGTTTATTCATGGAGACGTGTACGTTATGGGCGTGGTTGTCATGACAACGCGTGAAGTAGCCCATGTGTCGCCCATGCTGTGTGATGGCAGCTAGCAGAGGTGTTAGCTAACAGCTGTGTTGTTGTTGTTGTTGTTGTTGTTGTGTTTCAGGGTGAGCTCTGTGCTGAACAGAGATGTGAAGCAGTTCGGGAAGAAGTTCATGTTTGACAGTAACGAGGAGACATGCTGGAACTCAGACCAGGTAAAAGTACTGCAGTCTCCGTGTCTGGTCTGCTTATACTGCACACAGTACTTGACACCTTGTACTGTGGACAGCGTGTACTATTTATTTCTTGTTGTGTCTTCTCTGTGTTTGCAGCTTTGAGTCTTATGATATTACAGTTATATTATAGTAAATTAAACAATACTCATGATAAAAATGTGATTTTCAGCTTATATTGATGTGTGAGGATACAATCCGGAGGATTTGTGTTAAATTATTATTAATGGAATTCTGTAGAGAAAGCCAGGCATATAAAGTCTGCGCAAACGGTGACATATTCCTTCATCATGCACTTCCTCTGAAGAAAATATGGAAGACCTGTGGGGTTCAGTGCATGTCTGAATGATTTGAATGATATCTTGTGCAGGGGGAATGTCAGTGGGTGTCTCTGGAGTTCCCGCAGTCTGTCCGGGTCTCTGAGTTAAAGGTCCAGTTCCAGGGAGGTTTCTCAGCAGAAACATGCAGACTAGAAGGTAAAAAAAAAAAAAAAAAAAACACAGCGAATCCACCTCTCTGATAAACCCTGTCACAAACGGTACTATAAGTCAGTCCTCGCTGTTGCAAGACAAGATGAATGATTTTCCAATTTTGTTTTTGTAGGTTGCCCAAAAGATGGAGACTTCACAGGGATCAGCCAGTTTTACCCAGAAGACAACAACTCCCTGCAGATATCCTTTATCTCATTACAAGGAGGTTTAAAGGGTTACAGGGCACATATTGCAGCAGAAATTAAAAAAAAAAATCAAATTCGAAGGGTGTTCTGTTCATTTGTTGTCAGATAATCTTAAAACAGCTGTTGTATCAGATAAATGACTTGGGTTTTATTTTAAATGCACTCTAACATAATACAAAATGTTATTCTGCTTTCTTACAGCAGCTCCAGCTGTACCTGTCACTCTTGTCCCTGTTGCTTTTCTTGGTTCATATTAAGTATCTGACAATATTTTCCTGGACCTGCTTTTCATGATTACCACACTTATATTGTTCTTAACTCCACACCCACAGCTTTCCCATACAGGAGGCTCCTGCACTGGTCAAAGTAAAAATAATATTTGAGAATAGTGCCGACTTTTTTGGGAGAATAATTGTTTACTCCTTGGACATCCTGGGGGAAAAGGCCTCGTGACCATTTTGCAGCCCCCTCGTGAGAGAGGAAATGACCCCTGGGTCCAGTACAGGACAGGAGATGGTGTGTTGGCACTTGGGAAACATGTCATCTGCGCTGCCACCTCCTCAGCTGATGCGAATGTGGCCTTTTTTGGAATGGGTCGCTTTTAGGAATCCGTCAGGCAGTTGCTCTTCATCACTCAAAGACGGGAGGCTTGGTGTGGAGTCTGAACCACAGTTTTAATTGCTGATTAAGTGGCTCTGTCCCGACCATAAACTCACTTGTATTCACTTGTAACCTGGATCGATATTGTGCCTTTTTTCTGAAGTGTCATTCCAGCAGAACAAACAGTATAAAAATACACTTTTTTATTAAACCTTTTTTACACTCATTGTTTTGCTGTCCCTCAACCACTGCAGATAAGGTAATGCACATAAATGGAATAAATGCTTTGAATGAATTCAAAATGCAACTTACTAAGTGTAAATTTCTCTGCATATAGTAATCTATTACAATAAGTTGTAATGGGGGGCCAAATCATCTGAGATCAACTGTGTCATTGATTTGAGCCCCTGTCATGATGGTGTTGGCTTGTAGAGTTTCACAATATGGTCCTCCAACACTTTCTGGACTAGGACACAAAGGATAGGACAATGTTAATTCACTACAGCAATATTTGGGTTTACAGTAATTGCTTGTGTTGTATAGGTATGATACAATACATACTCTTTTTGTGTCCAAGCGCAACAGCTAAGGCCATTGGGCTGTAGCCAGAGTCTGACTCGATGGTCATATCTGCTCCCTTTGCTGAAAGAGAGTAGAGATGGAGCAATTATTTGAAAACCTCTTAAAAGTTATTTCTGGATGGCTATGAGTCTTAACAAAATAAAGTGTTCAGGAAGACTGAAATTAAGATTGGATGGCCAGACTGCAGAAGTCTTCTCGTTCTTGCTGTGTTGTTAATCTGTTTCTGATGCAGTAAGCTAATGCCTTTCTAATCAGCTGCTTTGCTTGTTTATGAACATGGGAAAATTAAAGTTTAATCATAAATGTTTAGACAATAATTAGTCTTGTTTGGTAGAGCACAAGAAGCAATCTGTGCTTTGTGCTGTGGCTTTTAAACTTGGGACAATAAAGCTGAAAGCAGTGGAATCTAATGGAAAGAAAAATGTTTTACTACAACTTTACAACTTATTTCCACTGTCACTATTGGGTCCTAAATGAGATTTAAGTTGGTGTTAATCTTGAAAAGTCTTACATTTAAATTAAATTTTCTTGAAAGTATCATGACTTGTGGACATGCAACATACCTAAAAGCATCTCAACACATTTGATGTGGTTCCCTCGTACAGCGTAAAGAAGAGGAGTTCCACCATTCTGACATTAAAATACAAAGAGTGTTAAAAAACGGTGGTTATTTTTTTTTATATTAGTCAATCTTAAAGGTTTTATTTGTCATGTGACAAAAAAAACAACTTTACCCAGTCGTAAGTGTCAATGTCGACTCCGTGTCTGAGAAGAGACTCGACAATGTCCACGTAACCTCCAGAGCTGGCTAGAGTCAGGGCACTCTCTCGCTCCCTTGCGATTGTTTTGGGGTCTGCACCCTTTAAAAAAAAAAATTCTGAGATGGAACATTCAGTCTAAATGATGTGCACGTGTAACGGTTCACTGGTGGCTAAATTCTAACCTTTTCCAAGAGAAAATCCACCATTGCTTTCTCTCCAAACGCTGCTGCCCACATGAGAGGAGTGAAGCCCCGTTCGTCCTGCTTGCTGAGCAGTGAAATGTCTGCAAAATGAAAAGGTCACAGGCCAACAGAAGTCATTTTATAGGGTTTAATCCTGGTGTTGGTTTGCGTGTTGGACGATATCCAGACCCCTCACCTTTACTCAGGTGTGCAGCCACTTGTGAAACCTCGCCTTGAGCGGCCAGCTGGTGTATGGACAGAGCTGGCGGGAATAAATGATGCGTGTCAAGACAATGAAAAGTTTTCTCAGCCCTTCACCATCGGAGCATCGTTGCCCCTACTTACAGTCCAATGTCGCTGGACGCACGGTGACCTCATTCCCACGCTGTTTGTTGGTCAGAGTGGTGGAGTGTCTGAACAGACCGTCTTCATCCACATCCATGATCTCTGGAGACACCAGCCATGCAAGTGGAAGCAAGACATTCACCGTTGCATTGTTTTCAATAAGAGGTGGCTGCACGCCACACAGGAAGAGACACTACAGGAAACTTATTTTGAAGTTTTAATAAACATATATAACTATATAATGCAAACTCAAAAGACAGATATACCATGGGACCTCTCATCTGTGGACTCGCCTGGACATTCGTCAGAGCTACATGTATTTTGAAGACCTGCAGCCTCCTCATCTCCTCTGGCCTCCATGATCACTGCAACAGAAAGAAACATCGGTGAACACATGCAGTGCTGTGACTGAGACAAGTGGAAGTGATGCGTTTGCAAAGCAGGAGTATCATCCTCTCACCTCCTCCGGCATCACGGTCTCATGTGCGCTAACTTCCTCGTGAGGAAAACTGAAAGTGAATCATTTCAGACCGCGCGGTGTGTGCCGCTGGTCATCGAAGGGTCTCCACCGTCCATTACTGATCAGTCAGTCGATTTGTAAATCAACTCAATGGATTATTCAACAAAAGAGAAGACCCCCCCCCC